>OZ024910.1:63663616-63704381 GCA_964017125.1 Flabesymbios commensalis | reverse complement strand
GTGTCGGCAGTTTACTGTCTGTAGGTTGCCCTTGTTACTGAATTCAGACTTTATGCACGGGAAATGTATGTTTCCAATATAATACAATAATCATATAATAATATGATAAAAATAATAATATAATAATATATCACAGTTGTAGTTCATGGAGTAGATGTAGATTTGGCCAGTGAACTGTTATGATTTCCTTAGATTCAAATAATGCATTGCAGGCTGATGCGAGTTATCTATACAACTCTTCAGCCACGTTTATTGCATGTATGCAAATAATAGTTGGCCAAAAACTTAGCATGTTGGTCGTGTCTATGAGCACCCTCAAAAACTTCCACAATTTCTTCCCAAGAACATCCCTCGACACAGCATTCCTTCCACAGAGATCTTTGTTCCAAGTTCGTTTTCACCACCGTGGCCGCATCGTCACTTTCCAGGAAAATATCTGGTGACAAAAATTGAAAATACACTAATTTATGGGCATGTACAAACTGTAGTTAAGTTTCCATCGGCATCAGTTTATCGAGTTGTGTGAATGAATGGCTTATAATTGAATTAGCAAATAATTTGCGTTTTAGATTAAAAGCTAATTTCTCAGGCAACCAGATCCAAACGAAAATTTTAAAGGAGCACGGTATGATTACAAAAAAATACGCGAACCAGCATGTCACTCTATATCATTTATTTTTTTCATTTTTAGTATGTAAAGCATAATTACTTATAATGTTCATTAATATATAAATTATATTCTGAATCAAATATTTTTTTAACCCTTGTCCTGCTGAATTGTTTCAAATTATTTTTCATTCATTTAAAGCTGGAATTGCTAACGCAATTTCCAGCTTCAAATGACGAAAAACATTTCTATTTATGAAAATAAACATCTCCCAAATTGAAATATTTGATTAGCTGAGCATACACCACTGACTATTTTATCAATTTTAGTTGCATTTTATTTGGTTTGAAACTTTCTTGGAAACGTATATATCCGGGTTCAGCAGGACAAGGGTTAATATAAGCCATCAGATGTTCTCTGATCTACTGCATACATAACAGTTTGAGATATTACAATCAGTAGCGTATGTGTCATGTTTCGGCTCGGGAATGAAATGAATCGGGCTTTAGGCCACCTTTGTACACATATAGGCTAAACTGGGCCAGGAGAACCTCCTGAGGATGGTGAGATGATTGAGATGACACTGTCCTCCAGACACAGGATTCGAAATTCGAGCCCTGGCGGTCTGAGGCCGAGCACGCTACCTCTCGGTCACGGAGGCTCCCCACAATACCAACTTTCACACGTGGATGAGGAAGAAACAATTTTGTTTCTTTCAAACCGCCGGGGGTGGTATAGGCCCCATGCGTCATTACAGTGAACAGTATAAAATATATATGCACATGTATAGCCTGTATTCAACAGGGTTAGTTCAGTAAAATCACATGACAATTAATCGACATGATATGTGAACTCAAAATCAAACTTACCATTAGTATATACTCAACCCTTTAAGCTCCCACGATGCATTAAAGCATCATTTTATATCCGTGCAAACAGACTTAATTTTCCTACAACTAGGGGTTTTAGACTGAAAATTTCCATAAAACTGGTTTCGTTGGTGCCAATTGAGTCAAAGTATCAAACCTTCAGACTACCGAACCTTCAGATTACCGACTACCGAGCCTTCAGACAACCGAACCTTCAGACTATTGAACCTTCGGACTACTGAACCTTTGGACTAATGAGCTTTCGGAATGTAGATATATGTGTGAATTCATCACTAATTTCACCCGCTGGTGATTGATTTTTCGTTGACGCATGTGCTTCATGTACAACAAGCCATTAGTAGCTAATAGTGGTTCTCAACTCGCCAGCTTCCTCAAAATACCAACAAAAATAATGGATGAAAATGACGCATTGACCCCTTAAACCTCGCAGCGCTGAAATATTTTGACAAATAATATGGACGTCAAAGGGTTAATTATTTTGAAAGCGTCATCATTGTCCTCACCCTTGTGCTGCTGGGGCCGTATATTTACGTTGTCAAGCAAGTTTTAGACCAAATAAAATGCCACTGAAATAGCACTATCCAAAAATATCCGCTTTCTTCTGACCATGGATCCGCCACTTATTTGTGACAACTTTTGGTCATGAATACCTGCCATTTTAGTCCTGGAAAGACAGAAAGTTTTGTTTTTGAAATTTTGTGGCAACCCCGGATTTGCCACTGTGACCAGCGTTGTACTGATTTTTCTGATCTCCCATTTCAGACTTACCTTTTCCATGTAGACACTGAATCAGGCTGAGAGTCACCACCAGCAGCAGCAGCAAGATGAACACGCTAGGAGAGGTCATCATGGCGCCTGTAGAGTAAACTGGCTCAGAGATTCTGCTGGAACTGTTGTGGAAAGGTAGTGCCCGGTTGAGAGACTCCACTGGAACTGTTGAGGCGAGGTGGTGCGGGCGGTGCTTATATATGTTGTGCTGGCAGAATGTGGACCACGTAGCCCAAGTACGAGACATTCACCCTTAATTTATTGCTGCGCCAGCGTCGTAGGCGGTGGCCAACATTGAATCAACTTTGGGCAGATATATCTTTGTTTCTCGAGGAGAAGGGATATGCGTTTTCATGCGGGAATCTGCGTCACTGTTGTAAAGTAAACCAAGCTATACCCGGCAAACACAAGGCGTTGGCCCAATGTTGGGGTGACGTTGGCCCATCGTCTACGACGCTGGCCCAACATCAGCCTAACATTGGGCCAACGCCTCGTGTTTGTTGTGTATGGCACCTTTGACATAACCTCTATCCTTTAATTTCAATATTTAGCCTACATTGTAATTGCCAGAAAAATTTCATGACAACTATACCGTGTGACAAAATCATCATCATCATCATCATCATCATCATCATCATCATCATCATCATCATCATCATCATCATCATCTTCATCTTCATCTTCATCATCAACAGAGAAACAAATCAATGTGTGTACTGTAAAAGCTCAGTGAGGACTTCTGATCTCTGAAATTTGAAGTCTGAAGTACGAAGTCTGAAGTCTAAAATTCCAATTCAAAATGGCTGCCAAAAAATCGATAAACAAAATTCAAATCAATCTGTCATAATAAAAACAACGCAACAAAATTTAAAATGGTCGCCAAAAAACTCACAAAATATAGTCCAAACATTGGCTGGAAGTTTAAAATATTTAATTTAACAGCAAAGGGTTAATAGACTTAAGTCACAGATGTATTTAAAAGCTTTAATATGATATAATTATTATAGTTACATGTGGCAACATCAGAATAACGACTGGGAGCAAGACGCAAAACTGTCATGAGCGGGCTGTTAACATTTGATCTAAAACAATAAACAATCACGTTATGTCGCTCTTCTGACATAGTAAAATAGGCCTCAGTATTGTGCTGTGCAAGTTTTATAATTTTGATTTCCAACGTTTGAAAAATTAGTTCCTTATTTCACTGACATTCAAGAGATAAAATTAAATCAGCGTTTTAAAAATAGCCTGTTCTTTTTTAATGTGAAATATTTCTCTGTTATATACCACATTTAAAACCCTATTTTTCGTATACAGAATCTTGGAAATAGTCCCCATTTGTCGTATTTATTCAACATATTGTACAATGTCAAAGCTTTTCATTTTTAATGAATTGTTTAGACCCAATTATCCAATACTTTGTGTCGCGTTCATGGCATATTTCAGTGGCGGATCCAGGGGGGGGGGTGGTGATTTAAACCCCCACCCCACCAATATGCCTTAGATTGCATGAGAAAGCCTTTGGAAATACAAAATTTCCCCGGGGGCGGGCCCCTCGACCCCCTTACAGTTAAATATATATTTATCAAATTTTAACCCCCTCCCCTCAATGAAATGCTAGATCCGCCCCTGTATTTTCATCAAAAATACATTTAGTTGTAAGCTTTAATTTATTGTTATTAAGAACCGTTGTCTATGTAGAACTGGATATACACGGTTTCAAGTAAGCTTCAATCAAAATAAAAGGGCGCTAAAATTAAATAAAGACTTTGTGGTTGATCATCAAATAATTCCACTTGAATGTTTTTTTTTTATTAATAGGATTTTTTTTCGTAATTTGAAGCTGGAAATTGCCTTAGGAATTCATGTTTCAAATAAATGAGAATTAGTATACTTTTGTATGTTTTTTATGCATACTATAGAAACATATAAATTTGTATATATTAATTAAGGGAGTGCCGCTTAGCTTCATTTTACGTAGATATAGTTATTTTTCATGTGATTTTAAATAACCAACCCGCGTGTGTAGTATCAAGTTTCAGCATGATACGAAGCTCACCAGAGTACGCCTGACCTACATTTATGGTTGAATATAGACGCCGATAGTAGCCTACACAAATAAAATGTACTTATTAATTACTGAGCTTCTCGGCATCTGATACAGACGTAAATATATTCTCTAGAATATAAATGTATCCACTACAAGATTATGATGTCTTTTGAAGTCGGAATAAACAATTATCAGGTGCTCTATAACGCAGGCACTCTATTAGCTGCGTGAGAGCACCGTCCCATGGCATCCACCAATATCTGTGAATACAACTTTCCTTCCCATTTCATGACATTTTCTGTATATATGTGAAATGACGGTTAAATTAAAAAAAAATGTGGATAATGTGAACACCCGTAAAGTCATGTTAGGTGATAACTGCTGTAACAAATGCAAACAGCAGTAACTGCTTACTTTTCAAGGAAGCAGTTACTGCTGTTTGTCTTTGCATCCTTTTTTGCATTGATACATACGTACACTATACTCGTATATTTACGTTTCTCCCTCTGCCCGATAACAAACTTTACTGTTATTATTTTATGAACGGCCGTCTTTTCATCTGTCCGTCTTCCCCGCGGCGTAGGCCTATTCAGTTTTTCCGAAACATCATTTACTTTAATTCAGGGGGTGGCCTGCATGGAAGCGGCTTGTCAACAGCCTTTTGCAGGTCTCATTTGCATTTTTTTTAATTGTATAGGCCTATATATATATATATATGTAAGTTCAAGCATAAATAAACTGAATTTGAATTTATGTGTAGTACAAAGGTAAGCAGGAGTGGACCTATGGAACGCCAAAGTGGACTTTTCCTGCTACATTTATTTTGTTGGGCACATTTTTATTTGTTGGTGCATACTTTTTTTCTGGTTGTGCTATATTCCATTTGTTGTTGCTGTATTTATTTGTCCCTGTCTAATTTAGGTTTTTTTTGTGCAGTTTTCATTTGTTGGTGCAAACTTTTTTTGTCCCTGCTAGTTTTCAGTTTGTCTATGCTTAGAATTATTTGCTTGGTGCCGTATTTCGTTAGTCGTGCTGTTTTCTAGCGTGCTAGCGACATCTGGTGCTGATATTGTAAGCTGGAGCTGTCCTTTTGTTTAGCTTGGGCGCCACCAAGTGAACGAGAGAAACTGTATTGACTTTAGGTCAGAAAATAAAGGATCCCAGCTACTAAAAATAGTTTTAAAGCTTGGTAGGCCTACTTAGAATTAAACAATGCCTTTTAAAATTGATTTGTCCACACACCATCTAATTCATCAAATCCAATACCTGTTATAAGGCAGGCCTAACATTACAATAGAAATTGTATCTAATTATTATACATATTATACATAGGCTATCCCTATAAAATAATTTTATATAAATGGATAGGGGCGGATTCAATATTTGTATAGGAGTGTAGGAGTGTAGAATTGAGTGAGAGGTTCGGGGGCATTCTATAGCTGCACGTTTATGACAACATAAATATTTTTTTTATTGTATAGCCCTTCGCTAATACCCTAGAAAACGCAAAGCATTGACCCGATGTTGTTTCAATGCTGGACCAACCACGTAGCCTAAATGATGGGCCAACATCGACCTACATTTGTCAGTTACTCGTGTTCACTATGACCCGCCTATGTGTCCCGAATAAACCGTCCTGGGGCCTAGTGCACCACTTTAAGTCTAACGTGTGACGTTAATTGCCCACGTCAGCCGCTGTAACGACCGACACTGACTGTCCCGACTAACGTAGCTTAACGTCAGGTGCACAACACAGGGTGTTACAACGTATCACCAACGTGCAGCGTTCCCACACGGTTATCAAAAACACAATGATCTTACAACAGTTGGCCTATAAAGGTTTATTACCTACCAAGCTAGTTAAAGGGACTGGCCCAGGCAAAAATCATTAAAAAATCGGTGATTTTATTTTGGCTTCTTAATATGACCATATGATGTAAACATGTCCATAGACTAGAACTGCAATTTTTTTTTAATTTTTCTGCTGCGCATTCACAAGTTAGCCTGAATATAGATACGAAATTCCTGATATCTAATTATTGACAACCATGTCAAAAATGAGAAATACGGGGATTTCGTATCTATATCTAGTCTAACTGGTGAATGCGCAGCAGAAAAATTTAAAAACGTTTGCAGCTCTAGTCTATGGACATGTTTACATCATATGGTCATATTAAGAAGCCAAAATAAAATCACCGATTTTTTTATGATTTTAGCCTGGGCCAGTCCCTTTAACAAACTATTAAACAGACACATACTATCTCAGTGACATAGAATAGCCTAAACGTAATGGAGCATATTATATCACAATATGAACCGTATATTATATAAAAGTAAGAAATTAGCCTATAAATCATTACATCAGTGTCAATTTCTGAGGTGGGTATCAAAACTGCATGTGTTTGCTAAGCTACCATAAAGCTGTAAATGTATTTTAGTATATATATAAACTTATTGCGTTCCTTGCACAACTTTATAAGATATTAATTGAACATTTGAATTTATTTTGCATCGGTATACTATATCTTTTTGGGAAAAGATGTCAGTTTTGCTCCAATTAGCGTACTTCTCAACAACTGACTTATCAATGCATCGTGATAGTATTTCCCCTTTTTAGTTTTGGTGAAGATTGGCTTGTAGGCCTAAACTTGCTATTGCAGCTCAGCGTGCACTGCTAACAGTAAATGAAAGTCGACGACATTTAAATTATTATCATTCAACTTACTTAAATGTAGGCTATATTGTTGTGTTTATTAAATTTATTGTCTTCACTTTGAAGTTCTTTTAACTTAATTTCTTCTCAATTTCATTCATCTTGCCGCAATTCACACCTCAATGTAAATGAAAATATCGATTTTTTCATTTCCATAATACCTTTAAACAATTACAAAGCCTCCTTATTGGGCGGAATTAAACAATTCTGTATTCAATATTCAATTAATTTAATTTTAAAATAGGCCAAGGTATGAATAGGCCCTAAAGGCGACGACGGAACTTGAAGGTAAAATAAAAAAAATGTCATATGGGCAAAGCCCGCCCTTCAAGAATTTTCCACAAGCTAATATAAAAAATCAACTTCTCACTAGACCTCTTTTTACAACTTTATTTTAAAATATAAAAAATATTTTTTCTTGTCCTAAAAAATTGAGATACCAAGTATAAAACATCAGTAAGGGGGATTTTTGGGGCCTCTTCGGAATTCGTCTGGGGAGATGTCCATGTATCATTCCTGAAAAAAATCAGCTTTCTGCAATTTTATTCCAGGTTCATCCCTAATGCTCTTGCACTGATGCAAGGTGTGAGTGTTTTGTACTTTTGTTACGAAACAGAATGCACTATTACAACATTGTTTAGTGAAGAGCAAAATACGTTACCAAAATACGTTACCAAAATGTAAATGTAACGTATTTTGTGTAACGTATTCTGGATTTGTTTTACTTTTTGCACAATTGTAAAGCTGGGTTCAGGGGCCAGGCTAAATTTGTACTTGCTGCGTGGAGACATACCTAGTGAGTAACTAAAGGGCCATTTGTTGTTAAGTGTGCATATCACTATATCTTCAGAGTTCATGTAACGTATTCTGTTTTCTTAAAAAATAAATAGCGTCTGCTTGTTTCTATTGATTATTGCAAGAGTTGTACTGTTAGTATCACATAATTTTTTTATGTCTTTTTATATACATACCTTAGATTACATATTTATCACACAGCAAGAAACGTTAGTTGATCTTAGAATTTTTGGCAGGTAAAAACAACTAATTCAAATGTAACGTATTCTGTTATTTTGTGGCGACATGAACATTAATTCAATTTTGCAAGGGACAATATACTACTTTTGGGAATTATTTTTATAAATACAATTACTACTATATGTTCGTCAAATTCAAACAATTTATCTTCCAAAAACTGCACCCACTCATGAGCAGTGACCTGTCTAAGAAAAAATTCAAGCTGGCGACATGCCAAAAATGTCATTTTTAAGGCATTACAGTGGTCAAAAGCACATTTTTTTTGTCTAGGCTATGGATATCTATACATTTTTTGAAAGGTCTATGCATGAATTCAGTGATAAAACTGGTTAAACAAAAGTGGATGTCACTACAAACAAGAACACTGCTGGGGTCACATGATTCTTGAAGACGCGGGCTTTGCCCATATGTCATTTTTCATATACGTCGATCAGGCCTCTATATGCATTGTGTTTAAAATAAAATAAAAAATATGATTTAAATACGAAACAATAAAAATATTTTGCATTAGTTTTTTAACATTGCAAGACGTAATACAGACGACAATTCAATTCAGTGATATACGAGATACACTATTGATAATAATTTGATAAAAGAGGCCTACATGTAAATTGTTAATGTAACGTAAAGACATTCAATATATGGGAACTATTTTATTAACCCTTTCAACACCAGTACAGGCGTTGCGTCAGTATTATTAACGTCATTATCCCAGCACCTAGGCCCACTGTCTGTCACTGTCAATTGCGCAGCTAGTACTAAAAGGTATTTACCGACAGGAGTGAGAGAGTTAAGAAAGCTACGTTTGAAGCAGTCCGTGTAGCATAAGGGCGGTACCATAAGAGCGGTCAATGATAAATCATGATCATTAGACAAAGATTACGAATGAAACATCCACTGCTCTATATCTAAAAATGCCTTTGTGGAGCGCCTTTAATTCACGTACTGGTTACAGACAGACGTGTTCAAGCAGTTCAGTCACAATATTCCATAGTGTAGGCCTACATTAAATACCATTTAAATAAATTAGACCAGTCTCATTTGTTTACTACTTGTGATGAGAGGAGATGTGTCATATGTTGCCTGTAAAATAATCATAAATTATGAATTCAACAACTCGGTGTTGACTGTTGTAGGCCCTACTTAGATTCGTTCCATCTCATTAATACTGTAGGCCTATATATTCTCTATTCGCAAGTAAGCCTACGTCGATCAATGTGAGTGGTACCACGTTACTGTTTCTAGGGTTATATAATATGTAGGCCTATATTTAAATATCAAATATTCCAAATTCGTGAAAAAGTGAAAATATAACGGTTTTCTAGAAATTATGTTCAGTTTACTAATATTACTAATATTGAATAAGACTGATAATACAAATAAAACATATGATCATCCCTATTGTTTCTTAAAAAAAATTATAAGACAAATTTTAATAGAATGAAACACTTAATGAGTAAAATGTAAGTCCCCTGAAAATTGGCGCTGTTTTAATTTTCAGGGGTGCTGACATTTGATCAGGGATTGATCAGGGATCATGTTATGCCACATCTTGACATGTTGTGACCTTGAACTTTATCCAATCTATTTTTTCCCACCTTATCACAGGGTTTGCACTCTCTTTTGAGTGTTTAAATGATGCTGTTGGTCATCATTATAGGCCTACCGGGTATGTGGAAAATTCCAACAATCCAGAAAAAATGAAATTATTTCGGTTCCCGGATTTTATGGCATGTTTACTAATATTACGTTACTGATATCAAATTTGGCTCTGATGGTACAAATATAACATTTGATCACCCCTAATGTTTCTAAAAAAAACATTTATATGATATAGGCCTACTTCACTGGAAGAAGCACCAATTTAAGTGATTTTTTATTCTTTTAAAAAATAGAGACGTTTTAAAAAGAGGCGCTTAATTAATTTTGGGCACGGGTCATAATAATTCCACACCTTGAGCTCTGTCTACCTTGAACTTTATTCAATCATACTGATTTTTTCTCATCTGGTCACATGGTCTACACTCGTCATTTGGGGGGCTTTTTTGTTGCTGCAGGTGTATTTACGTCTAAAACAAAAAAAAGGCTGCTGTGAAAATTCCTGGGTCCATGTCAATTTCTACTGGACTATATTTATCGATTAGCCTATCTATCTAATATGAATAATTATAATAATCGATCAGGGGCGTGCGCAGCTTTCTGTCAAGGGGGGGGGACAAGAGGTTAAATTTTGAAATAATGGGGGTTCCGGGAGCTTGCCCCCGCCCCCGGAAATCCCTGGAAAATTTGTGCACGCCAGGGCTGTCGATAGGGAGCGAATATGATTTTTTATAATCAGCGTCGTATGCGATGGACCAACATTAAGCCAACACTACGTAAAAGATGAACATTGGTCCATCGTTGGATCAATTGGTCAGTCAACTTTGGGTGGATGTCTCATGTTTGTTGGGGAGTGTAGCCTATATAGGTAAAACTAGAAATTGGGGTAATTTTACATAAAATTAGTGTCCCCAGGACTTAAAAGGTCCGCATTTTGATGTAAATATAATAATATTAAAAATAAATGGTTCAACTTCATGTTTAAGCATTATTACTTAGTAATGTTTAGATTATTTGTGAAAAAATATATATATATGGTTTTATAAGAACTCTATGTCATGGAAACGTGGAAAATGGCATGTCCCCAGAGAAAATTCCACTATTTGAAATTTCACTGTAGGATACAAATATACAATATAATTCTGATAATTACATTTCATGGCTAGACGTTGTTCACTTAAACTAATCAATGATCAAAATTAGATTTAAAATTGATATGGATATATATAATTTTGATGAATATACATGTCCCCACATTTGCACTCTACTCTAAATATTAATATTGTTGAGTGACAAGTTATTCGAAACAGGTATTACCAAAATGTTAGAAAATATGCTTTTGATTTTACTACTCCGTTCCTAGCCTTGTGGATCTAAAAACGAGTTTGGTTTTATGCTTGCATGCCTAGAACAGTTGCTATGGGTACTATTTCCACCCGTATGATATACCTTTAAATTATTGCCCATATATTTCCATCAATCCCGAGAATATTTTTAATTTTACTACTCCGTTCCACTTTACTCCGTTACCAAGAAAAGGGAACGGAGTAGTTTATTGCCCAATTGTATGGTTTTTACAGTCATATTGATTGGTGATATAGTCTTTTAACCCGTTTGTGACGAGCCCCGGAGATCTCCGTGATTTAGGTGGACTATTCAGATACGAGACCCGTAGATCTCCGGGTCTCATTGCATGAGATAACTATAACGTCATAAAATAATCTCGTTTCAGAAACAGCTCAGTAGCATAAAAATATAGTGTTCAACGGGTTAAAAGATGGCTCGTTGTCCCCATATAAATAGAGCACCCATTTATGATCGATGTTATGATTAGAGAATATACAGTTTATATTTATGTCGAGCCAAAGATTTGGTAACGGAGTTGAGTATTTTTTGGCATGGTAACGGAGTTGAAATGAAGATTTTTGATTATCCAGTCAAATTTTCTTCATTTTTTAGTAGTTTTGAGATACGATTGTTTTGTATTATGCTCCAATAAGGATATCACGTTTAAAATTGTGATGTCCAGCTAAGCAAAGTAACATAAGTTTTTAAATGGTTTGGATTTGGTAACGGAGTAGTAAGTGGAATGCTGCAACTTTTTTAAAATGACGTTTTTAAAGCGAAAAAAAAATTCTAGCGCAGCCAGTGACTTTTTATTGCGCTATTGGGATCAGTGCACCAAACCCACCAAGTGGTTTCCCTCCTCTTTGATGGTCACCTCACTGCCATTTTTGCTGCTACAAAATCACCCCAATTTTTGGTTTTACCCATATAGGCCCTACTGCAATATAATCCCAGTGTCAACACAGCTATAGTCCCTGGCACATGCACCCAATGCACCCTAATTTATGTCTACGCGATGACACTGTGATGACAGCAATGCTATATCGCCATGGTAACCGATGTGTTTTCAGAAACAGCAGACGTTGAAGCTGGGTTGTCTCAATGTTTAACTTCGCGTCTACGCAAGGCTGCATGATTCGCTCATTTATCTTTGAATCCAAACAAAAGGGAATAGGCGGATTATGTCCTAAATGATGATAACAGCATTATGCAGGCGGTAAAGTTTTTGTCGGGATTCTTAAACTAACAAAGATCTACATGTTAGTGGCTCGGATCCACCCTTTTGTAGTTTTTTATGTTTAAAATTTTGATTTATACAATCATAATGTGTCTTTTCTTGTCGTGTTTCATTGCAGTAGGCCTAGAGAGCATCTGAAATAAAAAAAAAATACTCAGAGAATGATCACGAACCTCCTACTTAAGTCACATGTTATACACTCTAAACAATATAGGTCCCCTTGCAGGGTTCTCTTGGGGTTGCATGGTTGCATGGTATTAGCACTGAAGGGTTTTTTTTAAAGAACCTATGTTGTTTAGAGTGTATGGCAGTATGTAGGCTATATATAGGCCCTATACACTCCTATAAAAATATTGAATCCGCCCTGTCGATTTATATTTTCTTATTATAACGTTAGGCCTGACTTATGTCAGGTGTTAAATTTGATGAATTACATAGTGTGTGTACAAAACAATTTTAAAATACATTGTTTAATTCTAAGTAGACCTACGAAGCTTCAGTATTTGAAACTATTTTTAGTAGCTGGGATCCTTTATTTTCTGACCGAAAGTCAATACAGTTTCTCTCGTTCACTTGGTGGCGCCTAAGCTAAACAAAAGGACAGCTCCAGCTTACAATATCAGCACCAGATGTCGCTAGCATGCCGAACAGAAAACAGCACGGCGAACGAAATACGGCACCAAGCAAATAATTCCAAGCATAGACAAACTGAAAACTAGCAGGGATAAAAAAAAGTTTGCACCAACAAATAAAAACTGCACAAAGGAAACGTAAATTATACAGGAACAAATAAATATAAGCACCAACAAATGGAATATAACACAACCAGAAAAAAAGTATGCATGAACAAATGAAAATGTGGCCAACTAAATAAATCGGCAGGAAAAGTCCACTTTGGCGTTCCATATGGGCCTAGCTGCTTACTTTTCAAGGCTAAAGCAGTTACTGCTCTTTGCCTTTGTATTTAAGTGTAGTACAAAGGCAAACAGCAATAACTGCTTGCTTTTTTCAAGTGAGCTGTTACTGTTATTTCACCAGGTAAACGATATGAAATATTTACTTTTCAAGTGAATAGTTACAGAATAAAATCTTCATACAAAAAGGAATACCTTCTTTGTTCTGAAAGGGCGGGGGCCCTGGTGCAGTGGTAAAAGTTGCCTGCTTGAAAAGTCAGAGATCTGGCATTCAAGTTTCAAAGAAACAAAATGTTTTTTACCCGCTCACTCGTAAGATTCAAAAAAAAAAAAAAAAAAAAAAAAAAATACAAACACAAAAGTACGCCATGGATTACAACAGGTATTTAAAAGTCAATCAAATTCAAAAATAAAACACTTGGCACTTACGAGAACACCACATGAATCTCCTCATTACAATACAATAGAAACAAATTTCCTAAATTATAATATCATACTAAAAAAATCGATTAGATTGGCAAAAAAAAATTATTACACTACAAATTTTCAAAAGGCAAAAGGTAACCTTAAAAAAAGCTGGTCAGCTATAAATGAAATGTTATGCAAGAAAAGAAAAAAAGTAAATTTCCCTGAATTTTTCAAAATTGACAATACCGTAGTTACAGGTACAACTAGTATTGCGAATAAATTCAACTTATTTTTTACAAATATCGAACCAAATCTGGCAAAAGAAATTTGCGTCACGCCTAGAAATAATTTAAAAAAACTATTTATTAAATCAAAATGATAACAATTCTACTTTTAAACTCATGGGAGAAGATTTTTGTTAGCAAACTGATAGACGATTTAGATAGCAAAAATAGTACAGGATGTGATGGGTTATCAAACACCTTACTTAATTCTATTAAACTAAACCTAGTTAAACCAATAACACTCATTGTTAATCAAATGCTAACAACGGGTATATTCCCTGACAAATTAAAAATAGCAAAAGTCATACCATTATTCACAAAGGGGGATAAATCTATATTTTCGAATTACAGGCCCATTTCTCTATTACCATCAATATCCAAACTTTTTGAAAAAGTAATTTATCAACAACTATACAAATATTTTGAAGATTCAAATTTATTCTACGAGAGTCGATATGGTTTTCGGAGGGGTCATTCCACGGAATTGGCCTCCCTAGAACTAGTAAACAGGTTGTTATCTAAAATGGATAAAGGCGAGGTACCTCTAGGTATGTTCATTGATTTATCCAAAGCCTTCGACACCTTAGACCATGATATATTACTATACAAATTAAAATGCTATGGACTAACAGGTAATTCTATAAATTTATTAAAATGTTATTTAACAAATAGACAACAATATGTACATTACGATAATACTGATTCAAATTTCTTAAAAATAACTACTGGGGTACCTCAAGGTTCCATTTTGGGTCCTTTACTATTCTTAATTTATATAAATGATATACATAAATCTTCCAATCTCTTTCATTTTATCCTTTTTGCAGACGACACGACTCTAACAACGAATAATGCTATTTATAATACAGATATTATCAATGCAGAACTAGCAAAACTCTCAATATGGTTTAAAGTAAACAAACTTTCTCTAAATATTTCCAAATCCAAATTTATTGTTTTTCGTTCGGCAAGAAAACAAACACCCATACCATTAATACAAATAGACAATAACGTTATTGAATGCGTCGAAAACTTTAATTTCTTAGGTTTAATTATCAATAAGCAATTGAAATGGAATGATCACATGGACCACATTGTCCTGAAAATATCATGCATCATCGGCGTCCTAACAAGATTGAAAAATCATATACCCTTAAATATTTTATTCACGCTTTACAACTCACTGTTATTACCACACGTAAATTATTCGCTCATAGTTTGGGGACACCAGCCATCCAAACTAACAAACTTGCAAAAGAAATGTATTCGAATTATAACAAAAAAACAAAATGTTTGCCCATACTGATCCACTATTTAAAAACTTGCATATTTTAAAAGCAGAGGATATTTTTAAAATACAGCAATTTAAATTATACTACAAATACTTAAAATACACTTTGCCCACATTCTTTCTGAATCTCCAGCTTAGAACAAGTGAACATAATTATAATACAAGGAATCAAGATCTATATAAATGTCGTATAAAACATAAATTTGCTAGACAGTGCTTATTATATAATATACCCGATGCAATCAATAACTGCCCAACAAATGAAAAGGAAAAGTTTTTTACTCACAGTTTGCAAGGTGTCATCACTTATGCAAAATCATCAATATTAAACAGCGACGACAGTATTTGTCATATTCCTCGGTGCTATGTTTGTAGCGCAATTCAATAATATAATTATATGTTTGTGTATTACAACAAATTTTTCGTCTTTTTAATTATCATATTGCCTATACCTTACAGACTTGTAGAGTGTTAATTTTTGAAGGTTCTAATTTACCCGTTAAGTTCTAGTATTTATTGCGACTGAATTCTCAAATGTATTAGTCATTTTTTTTATAATAAATTTTCATAATACTTAGGCCTACTATTATATAATAGTTTTTCTATTCACAATATTGGTTTATATTGTCTGATGATAGCTCCCTGTCTGTCGCCTCGGTCTTCGAGCTATCTTAGTACTGAGGTGACAGCCAGGGAGTTAACATCACCTTCATTAATATGTACTTGAAATATTGAATAAACCTGTAATATAAATGTAATGTAATGTAGGTGGCCTCCACGCTAGCGACCATTGCTTGGTCTTAGTGGAGGTCTCCTGATCATAAAAAATATATACAACTGCTTTTATATTACTATGTACTTACTCTTTTTGATCAAATAAATGAATCTGAATATTGTGAGGAACCTCCGTGATCGAGAGATAGCGTGCTCAGCCTCAGACCATACCTTTGTTATGGGTCTACGTCGGCCATTGTAAGTATTTATACTCTTTCAGTGCAGGGATCAACTTCAGAATCTGCCGTCCATACACGTCCGATTCTGACGTCTAAAGTCGATCCCTGCGCTGAAAGAGTTAATGTTGTGATAAATTAAAGAATGAATCAACTGCAAAACGCGCATGTCTGGGACGGTCAAGTGTAGACCAACAGTAGCCTATTGAGTACAGATTGACGGCATTAATATAGCCACTGAACTGATAACAAGATACTACTTAAACGGGACATTGATCCAATGCTGTTTTAATGCTAGGCCAACGTCTGCGACGCTGGCCCAACATTGAACCAACATCAAATAAATGTACAATGTTTGAAAGAAAGTCCTCCTGTCCAGCAAACACAAGACATTTGTATAACATTTATACAACGTCGGCCCGACGTCTTCGACGTTGGTCCAACATTGCATAAAGTCATACAAATGTTTTGTGTTTACTGGGCATGTCAATACAAGCTTGGGTCAAGCAGTTTCAACATCCCCGTAGTAATACAGTCAGTTTGTTTGCAAGCCAGCGACCAAGTAGGGGTAAGGACCAAAAGCTTTGAATTATAAACTCATAGATGTCGCTCAAGTATATATGAACTTGCTTTAATTTGAGAACTTGCTCTCAATGAGGCTTTGGGTATGAAACGCATATTTAGTATTATTATGGAATAGGGACTTGGCCTACCCACGGCACTATTGCCTTCTGGGGGACCCTTGTCCCGCGAATTTTAACAGTTGACCACACCTTTAACCGGGTACCACATTATAAAATATACCGATTGATATAGGCTAGGCATATAGGGCTGTATAGAATCCATAATTATATAAGTAGTCTACAATTGTCATCTCCCCCACTCCCAAGAACGGTCTTGAATAAAATATTTCGGAAAAGGTCTGTCTCGTGCAGCTTTCGGGAAATTGATTATAATACTTACTGCACTGTCTCGTGCAGCATTCGAGAAAGTATGACACACTCGGGTTGAATATTGAATAGCCATACATGGGTCACTGCAGATTAGGAACGCTCTGGCGACGGGGGGGGGGGGCTGAGAGGTGAGCGCTACGCTGTTGTTTGAAGCTATGTTCCAAGTTTGACAAGCTTATTTAAGGCGCTTTACATATTGAAGTGATAAATTTGCTATCTAGGCCTAATCGTCTCACTTGTTTTCTCTTTGACCGTTCGGTAGGCTACCTGAATCTTGTGTGGGCCAATTCACAAGTGATTTAAAATAGGCATAATCATAACCATTTTATATTTTGATATAAACACCGCTAAACGTCAGACGGTTACCCGACATCCGGGCGAGGGGGGGGGGGGAGGGTTACTCCCATACTTGAGAGTATTGGGGGTGTGCCGCTGGACACGATGCCTTTTTTGAGCTTCCAGCTTTGGCACAGGGTGTCTTTTTGAACGTCAAGAATTGGCACAGGGTGCCTTTCGGAGCTTCGAGCTTTAGCACCCGCTTTGGCATGTCTTTTGCTGATTTATCAGGCCATTTTCAGCCGAATTCCATCACTATTTTCTAGTGTTGAAGAGATTAAAAATACAATTAAAATATGAAGTAATTGGTAGTAATTACACCATAAACCAATCAATTAAATTCAGTGTTTATTTTAAAATTGGGACAGGGGGTCTTTTGGGCCATGAGGCAAATTGCGACAGGGTCAGGTTTTGACCATAGATATCTATATTTATGGTCTGAATTCCGTTCAAATCAAATAGATGCCACTAGAACTCAAATCTTTTCAGCTAGATCTGCGTATACAAAGTGTGTCAGAATTTGTAAGCGTAACTATGATAAAGAGTACACACAAAGGTTGACTATGAGTATGCATTCAAATCCTAAAGAATTGTGGAAGTCATTTAGACCTGGTGAAAGAACATTACCTACAACTATTAAACCAAATGATTTCTTTGTATGTTTTAAATCTATATAATAAGCAATCCTAAAACTATTATTTATGAAGCTGACGATGATATTTTTGAGTATTTACGTACTTACCAGCAAGGACAATTTCAGACTGAGTATGACCAGTTAAATTTTAGTATTAGTTACCGATTCTGAAGTACGCAAAAGTAGTAAGCGAGTAAAAATGTGGAAAAGCTGCAGGAAATGATTTGTTAGTAAATGAGCTGTATATACGTGCTGATGCAATTTTATTACCAAAGTTAACCTGTTATTTGATGTAATTTTCAAATCATCTTATTTTCCAATTGCATGGAGAGAAGGCGTTATTGTGCCAATTTTTAAAAAAGGTGATATAAATATTGTAGAAAATTATAGAGGTTTAACTCTTTTCAGCACACTGGGTAAGTTGTTCACAAGAATAATAAATAATAGGTTGACATTCTGGTCAGATACTTTAATATTATAGGTGATACACAGTCAGGTTTTCGTAAATGTCGCTCGACGGTAGACAATGTTTTTATGTTGCAATCTGTTATTGATGAATGTCTGAATACTAAGAGGTGATTACACGTAGCATTCATCGATTTTAAAAAGGCTTTTGATCATGTGAACAGAGATTGTTTATGGTATAACCGACATATCCACACACCTGCTCGATTCGTGCGGCTGGTTCTCGCTATTACAGCCCTAAACCATAAGATGGCGGGACCAGCCGTTCACATCGCATTACTATTACATTTATCACATGTAATTTACTAAATGTACCCTTTTCAAATGTAATTTACGTATGTGATTTGCACAGCATAGTACGTAAACGTTTAATGATTGATATTGATTTTATTAATTAAATATAAATAGGGTTGGACGACACACGTCAAGCAGCAGCATAAATTGCAGAACATTAGTGTTAAGAGGATGAGAAAGGACTTCAAATTTTGTATGCTGCGCACGTGCTGTTCATCACCCACCCCTGTATATTTTTGCACTTAGTTATTTTCTAATAATGTTGTTGTTGTGCACTGTTCGGATGGGCCGACGCTTTACCCACAAGTCAGTTTGTGATCATACGTTGTCACTTAGCCCGAGGGTAATGTGGGGACAAGCGTCTTTTCCGTCGGCGAGACCATTTGTGTTCCGGAGACTGTCGAGTCGACCCCTCCCCGAACCGTCTCGCACACGCCACGTTTTCCCGCTCACTCGCTCACTTGTCACCCAACCAGCTCCCGCAGAGTCAGCAATGAGGCCGGGGCCGTCGCATCTATCCGAAACGTGCACGTTATGTCGAGATGTTAATAAAGAGTGAATAAGAGAAACAACGAGGAAAGTTATTCATAGTTATTTGTTCACCGTTGCCCAAACGGTAAATGAGATGATAGAAGATCGGAGGTTGGGATGGGCAGTCAACCAATGTGGTGGCTGACCAACCTAGCCGTTCGACATTTACACCATAAATTAAGTCTGGTGTTCCCCAGGGATCTGAACTTGGAATTATCTTTTTCAAATCACATCAATAATTCAGAAACACTCACTTGTGAGCCATAAAACTGTAGGCTACGCCGATGACACATAGGTAGGCCCTAGTTAGGCAAATCAATGCAAGATGCAGCTACTTCAATACAATAACTGTAATTTTGGCTTGGCTGGCAAATTCAAAACTAAAACTGAATTCATCAAATTTAAAACACAATTGTTATTTATTGGCCTTAAACAACTACAAATTAATTTCTTACCGCTCTTTCCTACTTCTACTTGGGATCATAAAACATTACCAGCTAGCATTCTCGGCTCCAAAGATAGTAATTATCTTTAGTAGTGGACTAAAATCTGATCTCAAAGACATCTTAGTGCTAAAATGATAGCTAATTCACTTGTCAGCAACATACTTGAATACTGTAACTAGGCTAATACAATTTTTTAATAGCGATAAAAAACATATAAAAGAACTAACACTAGCTCAAAATATGTTAGCCCGTGTACTCTCGTAACCTCTCTTCTTTATTCAATGCATTAACTGCATCTGACCAAAAGCCCCAAAATTCAAAGTAGCATCTCGTGCTTTCTTTGTGGCAGCTCTATCATTGGAAAAATCTTTTATCTGACATTAGAGCATTCCGAAACTTAGCTCATAGCTGATTTCAAAAAAACAGTGAGAAACAAATTTCCTGATGAACTTCACTTCCTATTGTGACATAGCAGAAGTCACATTTAGCATGCTTCCAAATGACACAATAGTAGCAATAGTCCAAATTTGTCTTTCTGTCACAATAGCACAATCAGCACTTCAAAACAGTCATAGGGGCCTACAGAGCAACCTAGTAAAACAAGCGACACCTTATCATTTTAGTTTCATAGCATTCGGGCGATTTTATAAAAGTATATGTAGGGGCCTAATGCTTATCTTAATTTTTCACAATTGAAAAAATGACCACAGACATTTGTTTGTTTGCTATTGTGACATATACTTGCTTGCTATTATGGGCTACATAATTGCTATTGTGACCTCAAAAAATGACATGAAATGAAATATGATGAAATATTTAAGTCCTTCACCATGAAATACTTGACATGGAATTATTGTTCTGGATTAAACATCCTGGTAGGCCTACATTTTTTTTTTTGCTTATTCTATATTGTGGGGCAGCATGACTAAACCATAGATTAACGGTTGATCTATGACTGCACCAAGTAATTATCCCAGTTGCAGTGGCCATTTTAAAAGAGAGATATCGTGACAAAAATCGGTCGAAATGATAATTTGAACACTAGGGTGCCCTCTATTTTAGGACTATATTCATGATATTTTAGCGTTTAAATTTACTATAATGAGCTTCCGTACAAAATCCAGAGTCCATCCCGATTGCATAACATAGCAAAACAACACCAGTCCCAGATTAAATGGTAGTCTTATTAGGTTGAAACAAAAACCCTGTAGTTCACAACATGGTTAGGTTTGATTATGTACTGGTAACCAGTTTGCAGTTGTAATAGGGGGGGGGGGGCAGACTTTGTAACAGTCACATACATGCGTCTTAGCAACTATATGATGACAGAACGATATTCATGTTCATAGTTAGCTAGTCGCTCGATACATAGTTAGTTTCTTAGTTAATTAGTTATTTGGTTGACTGGTTGGTTTTGTGGTTAGGGTGAGAGTTAGGATCCATGTTTAGGGTCGGGTAAGGGTTTGAGTACCTGGTTCTCCATAAAAACCCGGTATCAACTAGATATATACTAAAATTAGTAGTGTATTTCACAAACAACATACATATAATATTTCTTTAATGTAAATGGAACATTGTACACCTAAGATTATATATGCTTCATATTTCTTTTAATTTTTTCAAATTATCCATCACCCGAACACACAATTACCAGATAACCTATGTTTCAGAGCGGGCATCGAGTTTAGACGTGACGCCTAATGTCCATCCCCGCACTATAAGTGTTAAAAATGTAGATGTCACTTTTGTGACATCTACATTTGATTAATTTTGACATTTTTAAACTGTGTGTGACATAAAGGACACATGTAAGAATTTGGACCAATAGCGATCAATTTATGTGATGGCAGGTTACGATCGACACTTTTATAGCATGAATAGCATCGCTTAGGAAAAGGCTGGGAATGCACCAACTCACCATTTACAAAATACGGTTGGTCTATAAATCCTAAACAGCAGATATCACAAACAAACGTTCTCTTGAATTTTAGGCTAGTCTTATCAGCTTTCAATGTAGAGCGAAAAAAGGCTTCTGATTGTTTTTTAACACTTGGAATAGAACTGTGCTGCTTAAAAGTACTAGCTTTTAATTTTTGTTTCGCTTTCACAACATTTCCTATATGAGCTATCACCAAGCTGTTATTGGGAATATGTGCTAAAATTGGGTATTTGGCAGCTACCACATATGACTGAGTCGGTTCTGCGCCTTCATTTCTCCTATAACACCCCATATTGCAAAATAATCCTTTTGCTGCAAACTCTTGCAGCGATTTTATAACTGTTTTCATGTGGGACATTTCATTCTCAGACTGCAGCAGCCCCAAGCCACAGAACAATTGTTCAACATGTTCAATATGTTTCATTTGTTTTATTCGCCAGTACCCCGTGTAGGCAAAGTGAATAAGTTCAACCATTTCAAGTCGTGAGAATGGTGTCAGAATAGTATAAATTCCTCGTTTGCATTCTTCAAGCTTTTTCCTCATCATTGAACTCGCTGCGGCGAGCACCCCAGCATGGACGGGCTCCTGACTGTCGTCATGAGATACCAGTGTGACGTCACAAAGCTGACGCCTCTTCTGGAAAATGTACAGTGTCCTCATCAGTTTGCAATATTCAGGCACTGTAAACAAAGAAAAGCTTTCTTAACCAGTACAATGTTCACCCTTACAGCGCAGGGATCAACTTTAGTCGTCAGAATCTCCCGTCTAAAGTCGATTCCCGCACTGTAAGATTAAAAATATTTCTACTGCTTTTAGACCCATAACATAGGTATTCAAATGAGTCGGGAAAAGCTAACTAAGACATTTATGATGGTTTCAAATTGAAAAAAACCGCTTTGGTTGCGATGTTTTTTTACAAATTAATTCAGCGCTTTAAGGGTTAAAATAATTTCGTACAGACCATAGACACCACCAGGATATTTTTCAAGGCAAAATCATCATAAAGACGATAGGCTTCAGATTCTGACGTATATCTGTATATAGAAAGTCCCCATGCTTGTTAACATAGCTTATTGTTTTCTACGTTTTTTTCCAAGCTAGATACACCAATTAGAAGTACATTTCCAAGGAAACACAGGAACCCTATTTTCCCACTGAACTATTCAGAATTGAAAAAAAAAAACCTTCATCACTTCACCACTCAATGTAGAGATAGATCTGCCACTGCCCGATAAATAAATAAACCAGCATCTAATCATCGTTTAAAAGTGGAAATCGTTTGAAAAAATGACTGCAAGTCTGGCATTTAAAATTTAATTTACTTGAAATATTTCAGGGCATAACACTCCCAGAAACAACACATTTTGTTCAACAGTAAAAGTCTAGCTGTCTTGGATGGTTTACCAGATATCACGAATATCATAGTCAATATTGGCCACAAGGCGTAATTGTAA
Organism: Flabesymbios commensalis; assembly: GCA_964017125.1. Lineage (NCBI taxonomy): Eukaryota > Metazoa > Annelida > Polychaeta > Terebellida > Flabelligeridae > Flabesymbios > Flabesymbios commensalis. The sequence continues at coordinate 63,681,235 of OZ024910.1, read as the reverse complement.
TGTTCAGTGCATGTCCCTTCCTGCAATCACATGTTTAGTTTAATAGTAAGTGTTTAGCTATCTGGCACAATTTTCTAGATATTAACCCTTAGAACAGTAGGCATTCTGTGTTTTTATTAGCACCTGTATAACCTTTCAATCTTGAAACACTGGTATCTGTTCGGACTTAAATTTCACAAATAACACAAATTTTCAGTCACTTGAAGTTGTGGATCACGGTAACGAGACGCAACTTCAAGTGACTGAAAATTTATATTTTATAGCTCAGTGGTCCAAGGGTTAAAATCGACAATGACCACGAGTCTGACATTTTTAAATTTTACCAAGTTTAAATTTCTCAGAGCAGCTCCCCTCTCAAGGCCGACCCCGATGGCTCATTCGTATCGACTAGACTTTGTAACCTGGAGGTACCAGGTTCAAATCCTGGTCGGGTTGGATATTTGTCATGGTGTCTGTGCACATACAGTGCTCCAAACTGTTCAAAGGCTTGGTGTGTACAGTGCTGCCCATGGTACTCTGCATTTCAAAGAACCCTTGAAGTCATTCGAAATAAGAGTAGGGCATATTCCCGGCTTCAGGCTTTCTTTTGTCGTGATATTGCCATGATTGTGCATAAAGTGACGTAAAGTATTATCAATAATGGCTGCAAGTCAGCCAATTTCAATTTTATTTAGTAGAAATTTTTAGTGGCATACCCCACTCTGAAACTGCACATTTTTTTTCAATTGTAATGGTCTACCTATCTTGCACGGTTTTCCAGATATTATTCATTTCGAAGTCGATAATGGCCACAAATTGGCAATTTAAAATTTGATGGATTAGAAATTTTAAATAGCATATCCCCACCCTAAAACTACACATTTTGTTCTCTAGTTATAGTCTAGCTATTTGGCACAGTTTTTCAGATATTTAAATCATTTTTCGCTTATAAAAAGCAAATAGCGAGGCCAAAAAATGGGTAAAATGTGAACTGGGAAGAATCCATAATTTCCAGGACCCATGTGCACCCTCTAGTATGTAATGTCTATTGAAAAACAAATATTGTTCACCCACCTTGATTGGTGGTTTTCCCCGAGACTGTTTCTTGTGGCAGCATATCCTGCGGTGTCATGGATTCAGGTGGCAGCATATCTGTCTGTTCGAACAATGGCTCGCCTTGAGGATATACTGACATTAAATCCGAATGTAGTAAACCTGGATGTTCGAGTGAAAAATTTTCAGGTTCCTCTACCTCCTGCTTGACTAGCAGCGGGTCCGGATGCAGCATATCATGCTCCTCAACTAATACTGTTCCAGGTTGTAGTATGTCTTCCATTGACAGAGGACTAGTTTCTGGAATATCATTTAGCTCTTGATGATCTGATGATGATGCGGTTTGTTGCTGCAAACTATTCATTTCTCCGGATATTAACTCATGTTGAACATTGTCGTCTCCCGGCAGCATTTCTGAAAAAGGTGTTCCAACTGAATATCTAGATGTGACGGAAAGTTTATTTCCTTCATTCATCATTTCATATCGTGCAACATGGTTTCCCTTATATGGCAGAAGGGAACTCCCTTCGTGAAATCGGGCGGCCAAATCACCAGTTCCAGCCCATTTAAAGCGTGTCCTTAGTCCAGGTTTCTTTGGTTTCACAGATACAATCACTAAGAAGTCAGTTTTTTCGACAGTTTGTCGTTTATTTAAATTGAAACCTGCTCTGAACATTGCATACATTTTTCGGGTGCGTGATGCTCTCTCCATTGATAGCTTTCGTTTTCTCGTTGTCTCTGGAGAACCTGCTCTTATTGTGAACATCGGTCTTGTGTCAAGTCTTGGTCCTGGCTTCGGACCCGGCCCCCTACGCTTTGGTGGGATAGTAGCTTCCATTGTGCATCTGATAAACAAATAAAAAAAAGGGTTTTAGCCCCTCACCGAGCGTACACGGGGTATTCAACCAGTGCTGTTTCAATGTTGGGCCATCATCGAAGATGGTGGGCCCATATTGAAACAGGAATTAAGTGAATGCACTGTGTCTGCTTGGTGCCTGTTATATTACAAATAAATCCAATAAATAGTGTTTTAACTCCTTATCTGCTAGTGCTTAAATGTATATTACAATTACATATGTGACTCGATCTTGTAAGTGAGTTATAAGTCACACTGTTAAAAGCCAATATTACGATTTGAACTATTTTAAATACTTTCGAATCCTAAAATTTTATGCCATAAAAATGGATGTACATATTCGAAAAAAAATTAAATACCTATTAATTTGAGTTTAGTCTCATTTATTTAGTGATTTATGATGATTTCAAATTAGAAAACCCTATTGTCACCACTGTTCATACAAAAATATTTCAGCATTGTAAGGGTTATTATCTCCAACATTTAAATCTGAGACTTTAGACTCATTTTGTCAGATCAGCTCACATATTTTATTTTTGATGCACTGTGAACTTTATTACTCAAGGCATTCAGAATGTGGTTCAACTCAGCTGGTTACATAAAGACATAATTAATTTGCTAATAAAGATTATATAAAATAAAAAAAATGATTTGCTGAATATAAAAATTATGAACAATATAAAAATATAATATTGTTATTGAGTATTATATTTATTTATAATATGCACCAGGCCAACAATGTGCACAAAAAAAAAGAAAAAAGGTGCGTACTATACACCACGATATACGGTAATTAAGACATTTATGATGATTTCAAATTCCAAAATATTTTGGTCTTTTGGTTTATACAAAAAATATTACCACTTTGTAAGGGTTAAAAATGAAATTTAGGTAAAGAGTTTCTCATACCTGTTACTGTCAAATGAACCACTTCCTGTCTTCTCATACGATGATATCTTATTTCTCCGCTCCCTGCTGTACTTAGCGTCCTGCTGATGATGATGCTCACTTGAGTTCATAGCTGTCCTTTGTTCTCCGGCTTTCTCTGCTTCATTCCTGAAAAAAATACTAGATTATTGTTCATCTATCTCTGTCAAGGAGAAAGAATGAAAGTCGATAAATTCTTAGATCTGAATGTACGAGGCACACAGCGCTGAGTATATTCGGATCTATGAATCTATCATAATTGAGCACTTTCCTCGATTTGAAATAAACCACGAAACATTAGCATCTTTATGGTTTCATGGTTAAACCCGTAAATATCTCCAGGCGTGGCCGGTATTAAAAAAAAACAGTAGATTTTTAGATCCGAATCTCCTGTTTTAGCAATAGCAATGTTTCAGCATCATGGGTGTATTTTAACCCTGTATAGCATTTATTTTTCAGCATTTGTCATGCAAAGTTTGTCACTCATTTACCTTACATCAAAAAAATATCATAGACTGGGAATAGAGAACTATATAGATTTTATAATGTCATCAAATACCAGCTCATAGATAAAAAATTTCAATTACATAAGCCTTTTCTATGGCCATATTGTAAAATGAATCATTATGTCTCAATGCCTCCCCCCCCCCCCCCCCCCCACACACATAATATATACATGATATATACACAATGTTTACGGGAATAATTTCCAGCATGTGTACATGCAGGCACGGCCTCAAAAAATAAGACAAGATCTAAATTTTAAGAAATGTTGTTTCTCGACTGTTATATTCAAATTTACTAATGGACTAATCGCTATGTTATGAATTGGGGCTTGCACACTAGAGTTTCAAAAACTTCAAAATTAGCAGATGTTTGGCTAAAATTTAAACAAATAAGAGTTAATTTTCTCCCACCTTAAATTGGGTCGCGATAGCAAGGCAACTGGTGTAAATTTGAAATAAGGTAATTTGAAGTTAAAAAGGGCCAAGTGCTCAAATTCAATTTTATAGGTTAGTGTTTAAAGAGTTAACCTTCATCCTGCTAATTAAATTTAATAAAATTCTCAACCACTTGAAGTTGTGTCTCGCTGCCACGATCTACAACCTCAAATGGTTGAGAATTACTGATATTTGTTTAATTTGAGACCAAATAATAAACAAATATTGATGCTTAATCCTTTAGGCCCTCACGATGCATTAAAGCATCATTTTACATCCGTGAAAACAGACTTCATTTTCCTACAACTTAGGGTTTTAAAACGAAAATTTCCATGAAATACTTTTACCAATACATGGCAATTTTCTTAAATTTTTCACCCACATCAAATCTTCTTCAACCACTACAAGTCGAGAATTGCGGCAGCAATTCGCGGCTTGTAGTGGTTGAAGATGACAATGGTAAACTCAGGCCTGAAAGGGTTAAACAGTCATTTCATTCCCAATAACAGTGATTTAATCAGCTAATAAAAATGGATTGAGAACGACTATTGTAGTAGTCAGCAGGCGAAGGGTAAATAGTAGTTGATAATAGTCACTTACTTTTCAGTGGTGTCGTTAGTTTCACTGATACGACGTTTCTTTGGAGATATCTGTGGCACATAATCTTGATCTGAGTCCTGTAGATTACAAATACAAATTATACTATGAGTGGCAAAGAAATTAACCTTTGACCTTATCATTTAGATTGATTTCTCAGTCATCTATCAAACAATTTTAATAAACTTTATAAACACTTTTTTTCCGAAAGAATTTTTAGAGATACAGTGAAAATATTATCAAAAATAATTGTTTACTGCAGCTCTGGTAATATTCGTAAAGTTTAAATTCAAAATAATTTATTCTAAAGTGAGCTTCAAATACAGCCTCTACGAATACCCAACAACAGTCTGTAGCTTAGCAGTGTGAATTAAAATTATGTAAAATTTCAAGAAAATTTGTTGAGAATTAACTGAGAAATCAGTCAAATTTGTTCACCTTAGAGATTGCTTCGCTATAGATTGATCAATCATGGATATCACTGTGATGATAAAATCAGGGTCTGGTTCTCATGAATATAAAAGGCCTAAAACATGTAAAATACTTATTTTGTTCTCACAATTTAGTTGACAAAATGCCAGGAATACAAAATACCATATTTTTTTCTGAGAATTTTTCAGACATATTTTTGTATAAACCATGGAAATCAAAGGATTTTTTTCAATTTGAAATCAGCACTATTGTCTTAGTTAGCTCTTTCTGCTATAATTGAATACCTGTTTCATGGCTCTACAGCCACTATAAATATTATTACTTTTACAGTGTCTACGGACGTCAGATTTTGATGTCCAAAGTCAATTCCCGTGTTGTAAGGGTTAACTCTCTCAGCACGGGGTCCGTCTTTATACATCTGACTTATAAAGACGATTACCGCCCTGAAAGAATTAAAATATAGACCCATAACATTCAAACGAAGCAGAAAGAACTGACCAAGACAGATATAATGACACCAAATTGAAAAAATCCCTTAGGTCTCCATGGTTTATAAAAAATATTTCAGCGTTGTAAGAGTTGATCAACAACAAAATATTTACATGATCACTGTTTGAAAGTCTCTCCGTGCAGACGATACTGTGCTGCCTTAAATCCACTTTGGCCACCGACTCCCCACAGTTGTTGCAGAGTATAGTGGAGCGAACATCAGATGCCTGTAGCAGTAAAAATGGTTGCTATATTTCAGGTGCTAAGTACGATTACATAGTAGTTTCTAACCCTTTCCGTGTGGCTCCCAAACCCCAGCCGGGATCCAAAAACGCTCCTTAGTTATGGCTCCCGGACCCCAGCCATGATAAAAAAAAGCTCCTAAGTTGCAGCTACCGGACCTCAGCCGGGATTACGTACAGTTACCAGGTTACAGTTCATCACTGGTAATTCCAGTACTGACAAGGCCATGTGTGTGAATTGCCACCAAATTGTGTTGTGGAACATTCATATGTCATTTTGTAACCCATGTAGATAGTCGTACGAGAAAATACATACTGCATCGTTGGTACGGCAAGATTGGCTGATCTCAGCACTCGTCATCACACCAAGCCCTTGCCTAAAGGCTCAGGCTTGATGTGGTGACTTGTGCTGGGATCAGCCCATTCGCCTTCCCAACAATGCCGTATGCATATATTATTGATATTTTGGCAGAAAATTCTGAAGTGACTACAGACAGCCTAATTTCGAACCTTCTTTTCAATCGCTGCATGCATACCCACTTTTCTATCTCCAGTACGTGTCCTCTGGTGCACATTGAGATCGATGTTGTGCTGAACTGGTCGCACATAGCATACGGCTTGGCCGAGGTCAGGGAAATCTGCCAGGAACTGTGAAGTGTAGCCATCTGGTGGCGGGGGTATCAGCTTCAGGTGCATGCGCGATGGTGGGTGGCTTCTCATCAGCTCAAAACCTGTATTTTTTAAAACTGGAAAAACAGAGAACAGCGTTTCCCGAAACTCTATTGGGTCTGAGTTATTGGCGAACACAATTTTTTTATCCGTCAGATGTGCCCAACGGAGTTTTCTCTTTTCATCAACGTCCAAAGGGATATAATCCTGAAAACAATGTAAACAGAACATAATGCTATGCATCCCAGCAAGCATGCAAAATTGGCCTGATGTTGGGCCTAGAATGGGCCGACGTCGTAGACGGCGGGCCAACATGGGACCAAAATAGGCCCAATGCCTCATTTTTGCTGGGATAGCATACTAGTACAGAATATACACTATCACTATATATCACTTACATAACATACACTTTATATCGCATACAGAACCTATAAATTGCATACAGAACCTACACTATATATGACATACAGATTTTTTCTTCTAGTTTGAATTGCAGGCTTCTATTAAAGAAAAATGTTTCTGTATAAACCATGGAGATCAAAGAGTTTTTTCAATTTATGAAATCATCATCAATCAAATTTGAAAACAAACATTTGCAATTTTTAAAACCTCATTTCATTCCTAATAATCAGTGATTTGATCAGCTAATGAAATAGATTAACCCTTACAGTGCAGGGATGGACAGGTCGTATTATCTGACATCTACAGATGTCAGATTATGACGACTAATGTCTATCCCCGCACTGTAAAAGTAAAAATATTTAAAATGGCCTTAGACCCATAACATAGGTATTCAAATGAAGCGCAAAGAGCTAACTAAGGCATTTATGATGATTTCAAATTGAAAACTAGAAGGGAAATTTGACGCATATGCTTCAATTGTATGCCTCTGCAATCACATGAAGCCCATCTTTAACCTTGACCTTTGACCTATGACCTTGACCTTCAGTAAAAACATTTGCCGGAGGGGTTGAATGTTTGTATAAATTATGAATTCAATCTGTTGGACCATGTTGGCGTAGTACAAAAATACATGACCGGACGGACGAACAGCCGGACGGACAGCCGGACGGACGGACAACCTGAGAACATAATGCCTTCGCTCGCTTCGGAAAAAACTTCCCACTGGTCCGCTAGTCCGATTACTAGTAAAGATCGCCACAGACCAGTAAACATTCATGGTTGTTGGTCCGTCATGTCCAGTAAACATTTCCCCCATAGTTATATAATTGTTCACTGTCGGAGTATCTGTCTGACTTTGACATGGACCCTAATAATGATTGAACCAGTTATACGGTTCACATTTCAGAGAGCCATTTGCACAGATTGTTTCAATTGCTCTCTGGCTTAAATGAATGAATTCATTCAGCCATATATGACTAGTGCAAAGTTAACGTCTGTTATCTGTTAAAAATTAAAATGTTGCGAGTCTCGTAATTGTTATCTTGCACTACCGGATATATTTAAATGGATATACCGGGTATTATACAGGACTAGTAAAACTCTTTGCGGACTAGTAAAGTTGTGCCAATACTAGTCCTGTGGGCTGGTTAAAAAAATTACAAAGTTCTCTCCCTGTAAAACCTCTAGGTGCAGGAAATTAAGTCGTTATTCAGAGATGCAAAATGAGATTTTAATGCATCGTCAGGGTTTAAAGGGTTAAATCGTGCTTGGCGGTGTAAGGGTTAAAAGTCAAGATGTATGCCAACTCAATGAAATAAAAAAAAAACCTTTTTAAAGACTCCAAAACCTAAAATTAATACCTGTTCCACAGATATCGCCTAACTTGGAGAACCGACGAATGGGGAAAAAATCCAGTGTCACATCATTTTTCTCTTACCGCATTTAAACAAAATGATAGTAACCATTTGCATCTGAGAAAAATGAGAAAATAAGACCTTTTTAATACCTAACTTCCATTTTTCAAGACTAAGAAGGCCTTATTTTTTCAAAAACAAATTTAAAGACCTGCGGCCACCCTGAATGTACATGTATTTAAATACGGGTTCAGCAGCACAACAGCCCATCTATAATCTTACCTGATCCTTGTTAGCAAGACATGAAAACCTATGCCGGAAAAACTGTGGGACTAGGAGCGGTAGGTCTGGTGTGCCAGTGGCGGCACCGACAGCGGAAGCAGAATTACTGGAATCTGTAGACTGAGAATTTTCATTATTCTTTTCCATGAGAGATACAGCTCTTCGAAGCAGATCAGCTACCTCATTTCTGCTGTTTTGATGTTGGCCTGCCATAGTACTACAAAAAATAAAATTTAGTTATTTGTCATGGATCATCGAAAATCATCACAAAATGATCATTCCAAAATAAATATCTAATCAGAAAGATGTTACTGACAATATAACAAACACATGATTTTCTAGGGTGATTGAAATTTGTTATTGTCCCAATACAGATGCCAGCAGCCCTAATTACCAGATTCCGCTAAATACCAACATACACCAAAATAACATCCTGCCACTTACCTGATGCCCTTGATTTTTTACTATTTATCCGGGATAGCTATTTCTGTCACAGGCTGCCCGGGCCTTCTGACTCTATTAATATTAGCCACCCGAAAGTGTCACAGATCCCGTGGTTTTATTTACTTTACCGATGTATCCCGTGTATTCTGTAGTCTAATTATTAATTAGCATTTATTACTTATTGTGATTATTATTATGATTTATTATTTGAAGCGGTAATTTCGTCTATGTCACTTATGTAAGTCATTGTGGTTTCGTTTTGCTTTTGACTTGTCAGTCGATGTACAAGAACAAATTACCTTAATAACTACAATCAAGTTTTTAAATTACATTTTAACGATTTAAAGGCATATATCACGGGCGCTGGTTGGATCAGTGATGGCGGGCCGGCCAGGGAGTCTCTTCTACATAGCCGTCATAGGGCAGAACCCAGTCAAAGTCTACCAGAGAGCCACTGCCACTGGTTCAACAGTTACTCAACGCCTAGAGGGGGTCCAAGTGATGCGCTACCATGGTTTATGCAAACAAAAACTGATGCACTTCAAGGCTTTTCAAGGTTTTTCAGGACCAAATATCCCCATTTTCAAGGTCCTATTATGAACATGAAGTAGGGAGTCATGACCAAAACAATGACAATTTTAAGTCGAAAATGAATTGTCCATAAGATTTTCACCTAGATCCTGCCTTGCGAAAAAAAATAGTAATGAACATTTTACACAATTTTGTAAAGACTTTGATAAAATGAGCCATGATATATTTTCACAATGAACAACTCAAACCCAACAAGACTACATAAGTCCAGGAGCTCCCGCTCCAAATTAGGAATTGATTTAAGCAATTTTGTGTAGGGTTATTAATGTAGTCCTAGGCTAGGTCAAAAATCAAGACGCAAAACAACTAGGTCTAAGAAGCCCAGTCTAAGAGTAAGACAAGACTACATAAGTCCAGGAGCTCCCGCTCCGAATTAGAATTTGATTTAAGCAATTTTGTATAGGGTTAATAATGTAGTCCTAGTATAGGTCAAAAATCAAGACGCAAGACAACTAGGTCTAAGAAGCCCAGTCTAAGAGTAAGATAAGAACTAGACAGTCTGTCAGAGATTGCAAACCTCCATTGAAATTAATGATCCTAATCAGTATCCCAGTAATGGTCTACCTATCAGGCACGGTTTACCCAATATCAGGCCAATCGAGTTAACTAATAGCTGATTTACGGTCATTTTGAATTCGATATAAATTAGTTAAAAACTTAGGGTGCATTCTCCCCCTAAACCTCAAATTTTGTTTTATAGTAATGGACTAACATCTAACACAGTTTGCAAAATATTCGGCATATGAAAATAAATAATGGCCGATAGGGGGCCATTTTGAATTTGATCGAGTCAGAATTTTTCAAGATGCATCCTCAGCTGAAATCTCACATTTCATTCTATAGTAATCGTCTAGCTATCTAGCACGGTTTACCAAATATCGGCCATGTGAAAGTGAATAATGGCCTAAAGGCGGCCATTTTGAATTTGATCAAGTCAAAATTTTCCAAGATGCATCCTCAGCTGAAATCTCACATTTCATTCTATAGTAATGGTCTAGCCATCGAGCACGGTTTACCAAATATCGCCCATGTGAAAGTGAATAATGGCCGATAGGAGGCCATTTTGAATTTGATCAAGTCAAAATTTTTCAAGATGCATCCTCTCCTGAAATCTCACATTTCGTTTTATAGTAATGGTCTAGCCATCTAGTACGGTTACCAAAAACCGGCTATGTGAAAGTGAATAATGGCCGATAGGCGGCCATTTTGAATTTGATCAAGTCAATTTTTTTCAAGATGCATCCTCTCTTGTAATCTCACATTTTGTTTTATAGTAATGGTCCAGCTATCTAACACGGTTTACCAAATATCAGCAATGTGAAAGTAAATTGGCCGATAGGCGGCCATTTTGAATTCGATTGAGTCGAAAGTTTTTAAAAGGCATCCACTCTCGAAACATCTCATTTTGTTTTATAGTAATGGTCTAGCTATCTAGCACGGTTTACCTGATATCAGGCCTATCGAGGTAAATAATGCTGATTGTCGGCCATTTTGAATTCGTAAGTTAAAAATTTTCAGGGTGCATCCTCCCCAGAAAAACTCACACTTTGTTTTATAGTAATCAGGTAATGGTCTAGCCATCTAGCACGGTTTACCAAATATCAGCCATGTGAAAATGAATATTGGCCGAAAAGGCGGCCATTTTAAATTTGATCAAGTCAAATTTTTTCAAGATGCATCCTCATCTGACATCTCACATTTTGTTTTACAGTAATGGTCTAGCCATCTAGCACGGTTGACCAAATAACGGCCATGTGAAAGTGAATAATGGCCGATAAGCGGCCATTTTGAATTTTATCGAGTCGAATTTTTTCAAGATGCATCCTCTCCTGAAATCACACATTTTGTTTTATAGTAATGGTCTAGCCATCTAGCACGGTTTACCAAATAACGGCCATGTGAAAGTGAATAATGGCCGATTGGCGGCCATTTTGAACTTGGACGAGTTGAATTTTTTCAAAATGCATCCTCTCCTGAAGCCTTACAATTTGTTTTATAGTAATGGTGTAGATATCTTGAGCGGTTTTCATGATATTCCACAATATCAGGCCTGTCGAGGTGAATAATGGCTGATAGGCGGCCATTTTGAATTTTATCAACTTCAAATTTTTCAAGATGCATCCTCTCCTGAAACCTCACAATTTGTTTTATAGTAATGGTGTAGCTATCTTGAGCGGTTTTCATGATATTCCGCAAAATCTTTCAGTCGGATTTACCGATGTTATAAATTAGGTCAAAGTGCTGGGTCAACTTCAAGGTCAAGGTCCAAAAACCTGAAAAGGCACAACTAGGGACCTTAGAGAACATGTATGTGCAATATGACTGTCATCGGCCCAGTACTTTTCGAGATCTGCTCCGGAAACGAAGTGCGCGTCAAAACGTCTAAATAGGCCATAGTTCTGAACCAGAAGTAGGTCAAAGTTCAAATACCCCAAAAGGCACAACTAGACCCCCTAGGGGTGTTGTGTGTAAAATTTGAAGACAATCGGACAAGTACTTTCAGAGATATGCTCCGGAAACGAATTGTTTACGGACGGCCCAACGCCGTAACATCATCATTTTTTCCTCTGGGACCTTGCGTATTAAATTCAGATTAAAAATATTTTAACCTGTCCATTATCCACCTGGAAGTAACCCACATACCAAAAATTGTTATCCTAGCTTACTTTCTTACAAAGTTATAGGCAAAAGAAGAGGCAAAAAAAAACAGAGGTAGAATCCATAGCTCCCTCTGTCTCACCTACGGTGACGGCGGGAGCTTAAAATCGCTTTTCAGGGTTATAAGGGATATTTTTTCAAATTCTCCAGCAGGCACAACCACGTGGAATACACGTGGGATATTAGTGATTGTGCCACGTGGAATACCAACTGTGGAAAAAACGCTTGCCAGTACAGTCACGCTGGGGCTACCTTCCCCCAACATCCCTGAAAAGTTGGTAGATTTTTTTTGTGTATTAGCGAAGTTAGACCATTTGGCATGTAATAATTTTTCAAAATGACAGCTCTCTTTAACACCATTGCCGTGAAACAAGAATCCTATTACATGCCAAATGGTCTAACTTCCAAAATACACAACAAAATTGCACCAAATTTTCAGGGATGTTAGGGGAACATAAAAAAATGATCCGAGAAAAATTTTGTTAACAAATTTTCAAAGAACGACCGAGCAAATTAGAAAAAGGCTACTCCCAGGTTCTGGTGAAACAGACTGTAGACAGTGTAGTCTCAGTGACTGAGCGATATTACGGGACAAACACAAATCAGCTTGCAAATTGACTTTTGCTGAGATGGCACATGAAAATATTATAGCTATCAGATTTAGAAATCTAAACATGCTAAATAGACAGAATTTATTAAAACATTGTGTGCACAAAACAAGTAAAATGTTATGTGAAAAACAAAAATTACAAAAAAATATTCACTGATGTTTGTTGTTTGTTTGTGATAACGTTATAGCCCTGGAAGCAGGCTGTGTGGACCTTTCAGCAGTGTAGGGGAGACTGGGGCACCTTGAGATATGGGGCATCTGGAGATAGGCCTGTTTGACACAGATATTATTTTGCGATTTGTGCGCCATCTGGTCAACGATACCAAAACTAACCAATTCGATTTTCCACCCTATTGTTAATGGTTATTGGACATCCTTGGCATGCATATAACCTTAGGTCCATTTTTTACATGAAAAGTAGATTTTTGGGATGATCAATATTTAGTTCTATAGATCACATAATACTTGATTTCCCTATGATTTTGGTTGTATCTTACACCTGTGTTATCACTTTATAACTTATGTATAATGGTTTGCTTCAAATACACCCCGCACACAAACTATGATATCAGATGTGAGGTCAGTCAGGGTGGGGCACCTTGAGACGCTGTCTCAATGTGCCCCAAAACTGTCTCAAGGTGCCCCAAGTCTGTCTCAAGGTGCCCCGAAAGTGTTTCAAGGTGCCCCCACTTTTTTTCAGGCACATATTTTACTGCAACATCTAACATTAGCCAACTGCATGCTTTAGCTACAGGTATATATGCAGTATTCAAATCTTGATTTTACTTAGATCCACGTTGTTTTCAAGTACCTTATTTGGTGTCTCCAGGTACCCCATGTGGTGTATCAAGGTGCCCGAGTACGGGGTACATTGAGACACTTTTCTGAAAATCTGTTTTGTTAAAAAATGTAAGGTTACACATTTCTGATAATTTTCATCTCTTGCTCAAATATACCCCACTGGATGCTGTATCCATATGTGTCGTCAAAATATTTTATTTTGAAAATAAAATCTGTGTTTGGGGGGTTTGAATTTTTCCGTCTCAAGGTGCCCCAGTCTCCCCTAAATCTTACAAGAAGTGAAACATTGGGAAAACCATAGAAATATACTCTTAATGTATGTTCTGTGGGAAAAACCATACTGTCCATAGTCTAGCCTCTAGGCCTACTTCTACTTGCCACAATACGAATTTATAAGAGGGCCATCATCATCTGGCCCGAATGGCCAATTCCCAGGGCGGGCCAATTGAGCCAGTGCTATGGATGGTCCGGGAACATGCTCCCCAGGAACATTTTGGAAATCTTGGTGCTCTCATCATGATGTAGGTATTTCAGTGGCGGATCCAGGATCTGAAAAAAGGGGGGCGCCCGGGGTTTTGAGGGCTTGCCCCCAAGATTTTTTTGTAAATTTTGGCCAATTTAGGGGACTTTTTAAAGTATTTGCCGAAAAAAGCACAGCCACCCCCCCATAGCTGGATCCGCCACTGCATATTGGGGGCAGAAAAATAATATTAACCCTTTGAGCGTGATACATTTTCACAGAAACCACTTGACAAAAACCATATTAACTCAGAGATAAATTGCAGCAGAAGAGTTTGAAAAGAGCAATGATAATTAATTACATGTGTTTTCTCCAACAGTAATAGGCCTATAGGCCTATTGTGACAGCTGTGTTGTACATGGTCGATCTCTCATTTGGATGTGAAAGGGCAGGCCTACATAAGCAAGTATGTGAATTGGCCAATACTCTTTTACATCCAAAATGACGATGAAAAATAAAGTGTAATATTAATAGCAAATCAAACAAAACATATAGCCGATTAAAAAATAACAGTTTTCTCTAATAGCCTACATTAAGTATGGTAACAATCCAAGTAACGGTACTTTATTTTAACATAGTCAATAAAACTTTTTAAACTATGAGTATTTATTTTATTTATTATTCCTGGTGGTGTTTTATTTTTTAAATTGACAATGTCGTACTTTATACATTTTCTACAAAATTCATGATAATTAGAGGACGAATATGATGACGTACGTGCTCTGGTGTAATAATAAGTAGGCCTATGAAGTTGTGCACAAAATGGCGAAAATAAAAAAATAATACGAGTATGTATCAACTCAAAAGAAACAAAATTAAATTATTATATCAAGAATGCTAAAATTTTCGACTGCAGACACACAATTTTTTTTAATAATCTGATACGAAAGTTAGAACTCAAAACTCAGAACAGTTTATTCAACCTCTTATAAAAGATAACATAAGGGTTATATGATAAAACAAATTAATTGTATATATGATGAAAGCACAATATATATTATTTTACTAAGTGTATGTTATATAAAATATAAATACGTAGGCCTACTACAGCTGACATAATCTAAATCACATAATAATAAAGATTTTGATGAGTATAATATACTGGAGTCATTGAGTCAAATGCATACATATACACACATATGTCCGCATATACATATATATGTGCAGACACACGCATACACACACATATACACTTGACTCATTTAATAGATATGACAACTTAAAATAATAATAATCACATACATACCTGTGCTTGGCTAGGAGACCCACACTAAGGCATTACTGCCGCTGTCGTATGAGCCACCATTTTGTGATAATTTAGTTTTGATGGATATTCAGATATATGCAGAATAACAGTCAATAATAATTATTAAAATAACGCTTGTAAATATGAACAGTCAATGAGGCAATTGCAAATAACGTTCTTGGTCTCAGTAAATATTATTACTGGTGACATACATAACAGTTTGTTATGTTGCAGAAAGGATCATATAGCGATAGCAAATGTGTCTTTAAATACAAGGAGAATCTATTTATAGAGTGTGTATGTATTTTATTCAATATACTCAGAGGGGTATTATTAAAAGTGATTACCACTTCGTGTCGGAGACATTTTTTTCACAAATTCAAGATTTTTTTGATAAGTAAAGAGTTTATTGTGCCGTCTTGTGTTATAAAAATGGATGTTGCTTATTGGAGAATACCAGTCACCATGATTGAAATATACCGGCAGATTACCATTTATTAATTTATAACAGAATTTAAGTGCTTGACATTTGAAAATATCATTTATCTTCAGTAATTTCAATGTTCTTTCCATGTTAAATGTTTATCTATTGTGATACTCAATAAATTAAAAGAAACCAAGCATTCCAGTTTGATATTGTTTTTTATGTAGATTTGGAATTTGTAAATTCTTCCCAGGCATGTATAGTAGCATACATTTAGATTTCTTTACATTAAGTAATAACTTGTTGAGTTTTAGCCATTCATCCATTTTTGCAAGCTCTTCATTAATGTTGTCACTTACAGTGTTTCCCCATGGCTGTTAAAGGTACGTACTCCTCAATGTTGTGTCATCAGCATAAACAATTAACTTAAATATGTCACATGCATTTGATATGTCATTTGTATATATGATGAATAACAAAGGGCCTAGGATTGAGCCTTGGGGGACACCCGTGGTTATGTTTGCCAGGGAGGATTTAACGCCATTAAATTCCACAAATTGCTTACGTTCAGATAGGTAACTTTTTAGTAGAGCTAGACAGGTACCTCTGATTCCATAGTGACGCAGTTTATGCAATAACATTTTATAGTCTAGGGTGTCGAAAGATTTAGACAGATCCAAATATACATTGATGGAAAACACTGGTGAAATATACATTTATGTGAAACTCTGGTGAATTTTTATCCGACTGTTGCAATTGTTTGTATAAATTATCCTTATATTTGATAGAGTTAATGATACCCTTTTTGATCCAACTATTATTTTTATGTTTATGTTTATTGAATTTTACTCTTTTTGTTGGAAAATGTTCGGTTATCAGACTCGTTATAATAGTATCAATGATGTTGTAGTCTTGTTAGGATTTGACTTAGTGTCGTGATCTAGTTTATCGGAGATGTTTATATTCGCTAGTTCTTCTTGTAAATTTGTGATGGCGTCAGTGTCATGTTTCTTAATTTTCACTAGTTTTGGTGTTGATTGTTTAGAAAGTACCAGATCAATGGTCATAAAGCATGGTTGATGATCTGATATATGTTTAGTTAATATTCCTGATGTAACAATAGTTATTTTTCGGGATAGTTTGGACAAGAAGTTGTCTATTAATGTACTTCTTTCCGATAGTCTTGTCGGAAGAGTTATTTTGAGGAAAAAAGATTGACATGTTATCATATCAAAACATTCACTGATTGTCTGTTTCGTATTTCTATTTAATAGGTCTATGTTTTAATCACCAGCCAGTATAACCTCACAGTTGAGATTATTCAATTGTGATGATACTAGGTTCAATCCATTGTTAAATAATGAATAATTATCATTTAATTCACAAGGAGGTCTATAATTGTTTCCCAAATGTATATGCAGTTTCTTCTGGTTATTTCTAAAAACTGTTTTCCCTATATTTGGGATTATTCACCTAGCGTTATTTTTTTATAATTGTATTTATTGTTCAGATAGATTACGAGACCACCATGCTGGCTACATGTTTTTCCTTGCAATAATAATGCAATTAGTGACACCAACCTAACGTTAGTGAACCATCAGAGCCTTACAACTGCCAGGACATCAATAAAAAGCTTATTCAGCACACAGACTGAGACCCAAGACCAATATGCTGTTAAACCAAAATATTGTTATTATTATTCATATAACTTTAATGGCAAGGCTATTTCAAAAACTTTATCTTGATTACACTGTATCATAGGCCTATCTATGCGATCTTATATATAAAGACATTTCACTGGTAAATAGAAGAGGGCCAAAAAAGAGCCCTGCGGGACACCAGTGGATATATGATCAGAAGTAGCTTAATTAAGAGAAACAAATTGGGTTATATTTTTTTAAAATCTCTTAGAAATTCGACTGACTTTAAACCATTTTGATTTATTTTTTATAGTAAAATAATGTGGTGAAGAGTATTGAATGCCTTTGGGAGATATGAAAAATAGATATCTGTATTTTACCTTTTCAAGGTCTTGTGTGATTTTTTCAAAAAGCTTAATCCTGTTAATCGACGCTAACTCAGTTGAAAAACCTGCCCTAAA
>OZ024910.1:63651116-63658616 GCA_964017125.1 Flabesymbios commensalis | reverse complement strand
TAGATAGCCATACCACTACCACGAAGCAAAATGTGAGGTTTCAGGATAGTAGGGCCTAATGATTCTAGACTGATTTGTTGCTTCCACCAGGAAGGTTATGTTTTTGATCGAGTTGGTTTGTTGTCTATCTGTTTGTCCGTCGGATTACTTAAAAAGTAACAAACGTACTTGCATGATTTTTTCAACAGAGGTCTGCCTCGAGCCAAGGAACAAACGGTTAGATTTTGGGGATGATCCGGATTATGATCCAGATCCGGATTATGATCCAGATCCGGATTATGATCCGGATCTCACAGATTTGCATGAAACTTTTATCAGAGGTTTGTGGATCTCTGACCAAGGACAAATCCAATAAATTGTGGGAATGATCCTTATTACGATCGAGATCCGGATTAAGATCATTAATTTGATGGAGGTTTGCAGTCTCTGACTGACTGTCTAGTTATTGATCTTACTATTACACGTAGTCTCTTAGGCCTAGTTGCCTTGCGTCTTGACTTTTGACTCAGTCTAGGACTATGTTAATAACACGACACAAAATCGCTTCAAACAGATTCTAATACGGAGCGGGAGCGCTTCGATTTCTGTAGTCATGCATTTTAAATAAACCACATAAATAAACCACATAAATTGATTCCTTGCTAGCCAAAACCTACTAATAGACACCAAATTTGACACTCTAAGTCGATTATTAACAAAGTTACGGCAATTTTAGTGATACGGCTGCCATCTTGGCTAACATCTTGAATTTTAAAAACCCACAAGGTTTGGGAATGGTATGCCAACTGATTCGTACGAGCTTATCAAACATTTGAGTAAAACATTTATAATGTACGTACGCCACCATTTAATTTTACTTTTGATATTAATAAACCTAGAGCTCTATTAGCAGCCCGTGCGACACTTTTTACCATAACCTTATAGTCCAGTGTATCAGTTAATAAAACACCCGAATATTTATATGATTTGGATATGTTCATTATTTCACTGCCACACACAAATTCGTGCTAAGTGATCTCGGTTGAGGCTGAACGCAAATGAACAACTGCTGACTTATTATTATTAATAACCAGACCCCATGTTGAGCACCACTCATACAAATACAAATATAAGATATTGAGCTGTAGCTGCTTACTTTTCAACTGAGCAGCGAGCTCTGTTTGTTTTTGCACTACGGTAGGCTATTTGTGTAATACTAAGCAGCAGCGTATAATCAGAGTATCATATACTTAGTGAGTGAGTTGACGCATGACTTGGTGAGAGGGTTCACATGATAAACTTTGTTCTCTGTCTAATCTACCTGATTATGATTCAGCCAGTGTCCTCATTCTAATAACTGTAAACCAGCTTGTGGTACGCATCACACGTAGATTGATTTACCTCTGTATCACCAGTGTTATGGATCACTATCTCGTTAGGTGAGTAATAATAGTTTAACTGATTATAATTCATACCACAAACAGATAAGATTTATTTTTATATTTATGTCATTTTTTAATTAATGAATTACATATATAGGAGGGATAAATCTACTCAATAAACTCACCATAACTGAGCTAACTGGGCCTGTATTCTCGCACAAGTTATGATATATCGTAGACTTCGGATTGGTCGAGATGACCATCTCGACCAATGATTGATTGCTTGTTGGTTGGTTGGTTGGTTGGTTGGCTGGTTGGTTGGTTGGTTGGTTGGTTGGTTGGTTGGTTGGTTGGTTGGTTGGTTGGTTGGTTGGTTGGTTGGTTGGTTGGTTGGTTGGTTGGTTGGTTGGTTGGTTGGCTGGTTGGTTGGTTGGTTGGTTGGTTGGTTGGTTGGTTGGTTGGCTGGTTGGTTGGTTGGTCCAAATGGTCAAATCGTATCCATAAAGACCTAAATTATAGAATTTCAATTTTCACCCACTTGAAGTTGTGTCTCGCTCCCGCGACCCACAACTTCAAGTGGGTGAAAAGTACTCGCATAATACACAATTTGAATCAAAATATTTGTATATATAGTCAATTTAATGCTAATATCTCATTCAAATGTCCTTGTTTTAGGAAAACATATAAAGGCAAAAAAGGTATAGATACTCTACCCATTTAACCCCCAAATCATTTACCCTTCAAACCCTCACGATACACTAAAGCATCATTTTACATCCCTGAAAACAGACCTAATTTTCCTACAACTAAGGGTTTTAGAATAAAAATTTCTATGAAACTGGTTACCAACACATGGAAATTTTCTTTACTTTTTAACCCACATCGAATCTTCTTCATCCACTACAAGTCGAGAATTGCGACAGCAATTTGCGGCTTGTAGTGGATGAAGATGATAATGTAAAGTTAGGCTTGAAAGTCATAATCGGAATTTACATCAACCTGAATTTGTGCCTCGCTGATGCGATCCACAACTTCAAGTAGGTCAAAATGATTCAGATTTGACAAAATGGAATCCACCTTTTTACTGATTGCTGTCACGTTCTATCTTTAACATGTTTAAAAGGTTGTTCCAATACTTAATGTGCTAATAAAAAATGAAAACATGAATATAATCGAGAGCGGCGGTTAAAGGCTTAAAGGAGCAGTCCACTGTGTGTGAACAGAGGGACACATAGACTGTACCCAGAAAGCACCACGCTGATCACCAAGATTGAGGCAACTGGGGTCCAACTAAAACTGGAAACATACATAGAGTGGTCTGTAGCTTTAAGGTTTATTTGACTTCTGATTGCCATTTTCTTATGTTGCAGGTGATATACTGCTGACCTCCGGTGCCTCGACCTCTGAGTGTGCCAGAAAAGCCACCATTAACAATGGGTAAAACACTGGATCTGACGAGTACTGGGGACGGGACCCCTGCAGAGAAAAAACCCTCATACACACAGACACAGACGGCCTATAAAAACCCCGCTTATGAGACAGATTATGGTGGAACATCCAAAAACACCACAGTGGTCAGTAGGCATATAACGCCAATCATAAATATGATAGGTTTTAATTTTCCCATTGTCATTTTGAAAAGTGCACTTTAGTTATGAACCTTTTTCAAGCTGTTGAAAAGTACATTCTAGCTGTAGAACCTGTTTTCAAGCATGTTTGGCTTTTATTTATTTTCTCAGGTATTTTTTCGAAGTTGTGCATGGTCGCGACAGTGACACACATCTTCAGGTGCAGCGTGATAATATTTTAAAATTAGACCTACCTAACTTTCAGTGCGGGGACCGTCTTTATATGTGAGAATCTAACGTCTGTAAACGTCAGATTCTGACGTCTAGAGTCGATCCCCGCACTGAAAGAATTAAAATATGTATAATGGCCGTAGACCCATAACATAGGTATTCAAATGAACCGGAAAAAGCTGACTAGGACATTTATAATGATTTCAAATTGAAAAAAACCCCTTTAATCTCCATGGTTTAAACAAAAATAATTTAGCGTTGTAAGGGTTAATGGGTTAAACACCCTCGTTGTATTTGTATAATCACCACGGGTCGAGGTAATGACCCTTTGCCCGCTGACTTATTTTATTTAAATTTTCACTCACTTGAAGTTGCTTATCGCTACCGCGACCCACAATTTAAAGTGGTTGAAAATTGCTAATATTTGTTTAATTTGAGACTAAACATTTGCAAATCTTGATATTTGAACATTTATTTAATTCCCAAATGATAGTGATTTAACATGGCAATGAAACTGATTAAAAACAACCATTGTCGTGCTTAGTGAGGAAATGGTTACATATATTCATTCAAATCATTTACTCTTACGTGGCAACCATTTTCTAAAATGATTGTCCGTCCAGGAATTTAATTTTTTTTATCTTCACATTAAAAATAAATAAACACTCTTAATACTACATGGCTTATCTGGTGGTTTTATATCACTTATTTTTGTTTAAATCTTACCCATAAATCGTCACATTATAAATGATTTTTTTACCCTCTAGAAGTTATGTCTCGCTGCCGCGACCCGCAAACTCCAAGTGGGTAGAAAATAAAGGTACATGTTTATAGTCTGATATCCAGTCTGAAGACTTATCATCCGACTTTACATTTTACCCTCTGGTCAATCGACTTGTTCATTCGTGTGTCATTTCAACTACACGGAGAGCGTACAGTCTTGCAGGCATTTCCGTGCATTGGACTTATCCTGAGTGAAGTGAAGCATTTGAGGGTGGAGGGACTTGCCAAAGGACACAACATCGAAATAATGTCCCAAGATTTTGAGAGGGCAGAAACATGATATTTCTCTGAACGTCCTGCACCCAGCGGGGTTCGAAACTGCACGGCAGGCAACGACATCGGCAAGGCGCCACGCTCTAACCATTGCGCCATGTCCCTCTAACAATTTCAATAAAACATTCGCCAATCTGGTCAAATTATGTTCACTTCTCCTTCACATATTCTTGTTTCGAGGAGAAATAAAAGGGTTAAAAACGGCTATAGAGGCGATTGACACTTTAACCTTTAAAGGGCTGAATTATTTCTGTACAAAGCATAGAGAACAAATGGTTTATTTCAATTTGAAATTATTATAAATGTCCTGGTTAGCTCTTTCTGATTCATTGGAATACCTATGTTATCAGGTTATGGATCTACACCCATTACAAATATTTTAATTCCTACAGTGCGGTGATAGACTTTAGACGTCAGAATCTGAGGTCTACAGACGTCAGATTCTGACGACTAAAGTCGACCCCCGCGCTTTAAGGGTTAACCCTTTCAGTATGGGGACGGTCCTCGCTCTGAAAATAATTGATTTTTTTTTTTTAGTGGAGGTATACCCATACCATAGGTATTGGGCGGGGGCCCTAGGGTAGTGGTTAGCACCGCGGCCTTTAACGCCAGAGTCCGGGGTTCGGTTCGCGGTCTCGGCGGTTTGAAAGAAACAAAATTGTTTCTTCCCCATCCACGTGTGAAAGTTAGTATTGTGGGGAGCCTCCGTGACCGAGAGGTAGCGTGCTCGGCCTCAGACCGCCAGGGCGCGAATTTCGAATCCTGTGTCTGGAGGACAGTGTCATCTCAATCATCTCACCATCCTCAGGAGGTTCTCCTGGCCCAGTTTAGCCTATATGTGCACAAAGGTGGCCTAAAGCCCGATTCATTTCATTTTTACCATAGGTATTCACAAGAAGCGAAAGAGCTAACTGAGACATATATGATGATTTCGATTTGAAAAACACTTTTGTCTCCATGGTTGATGCAAAAATATTTCAGCGTTGTAAGGGTTAATGGTTAACCCTTACAGCGCGGGGATCGATTTTAGACGTCACGTCTGTAGACATCAGATTCTGACGTCGAAATGAAATGAATCGGGCTTCAGGCCACCTTTGTGCACATATAGGCTAAACTGGGCCAGGAGAACCTCCTGAGGATGGTGAGATGATTGAGATGACACTGTCCTCCAGACACAGGATTCGAAATTCGAGCCCTGGCGGTCTAAGGCCGAGCACGCTACCTCCCGGTCACGGAGGCTCCCCACAATACTAGCTTTCACACGTGGATGGGGAAGAAACAATT
Source organism: Flabesymbios commensalis (assembly GCA_964017125.1). Taxonomy (NCBI): domain Eukaryota; kingdom Metazoa; phylum Annelida; class Polychaeta; order Terebellida; family Flabelligeridae; genus Flabesymbios; species Flabesymbios commensalis. Next base: position 63,653,116 of record OZ024910.1, on the reverse strand, counting down.
TTGTTTCTTTCAAACCGCCGAGACCGGGAACCGAACCCCGAACTCTGGCGTGAAAGGCAGCGGTGCTAACCACTACCCTAGGGCCCCCGCCCCGATTCTGACGTCGAAAGTCGATCCCCACGCTGTAAGAGTAAAAATATCTCTAATGGCCATAGACCGTGCATAACATGGTATTCAAATGAATCAGAAAGAGCTAACCAAAACATTTAAGATGATTTCAAATAGAAAAACCCTGTAGCCTCCATAGATTAAACGAAAGTATTTCAGCGCTTTAACCCTTTCAAGCCTGAATTTACCATTGTCATCTTTAAGCCGCGAATTGCTGCCGCAATTCTCGACTTGTAGTGGATGAAGATGATTTGATGTGGGTGGGAAATTAAAGAAAATTGCCATGTATTGGTAAATCAATTTCAAGGAAATTTTCATCATAAAACCCTCAGTTGTAGGAAAATTAAGTCTGTTCACAGTGATGTAATATGATGCTTAAATGCATCGTGAGGGCTTAAAGGGTTATGGGTTAAAGGCCTATCAAGTTCCGTTCTCCAGCTGAAATGAAATGAAATGAATCGGGCTTTAGGCCACATTTGTGCACATATAGGCTAAACTGGGCCAGGAGAACCTCCTGAGGATGGTGAGATGATTGAGATGACACTGTCCTCCAGACACAGGATTCGAAATTCGAGCCCTGGCGGTCTAAGGCCGAGCACGCTACCTCCCGGTCACGGAGGCTCCCCACAATACTAGCTTTCACACGTGGATGGGGAAGAAACAATTTTGTTTCTTTCAAACCGCCGAGACCGGGAACCGAACCCCGAACTCTGGCGTGAAAGGCAGCGGTGCTAACCACTACCCTAGGGCCCCCGCCCCGATTCTGACGTCGAAAGTCGATCCCCACGCTGTAAGAGTAAAAATATCTCTAATGGCCATAGACCGTGCATAACATGGTATTCAAATGAATCAGAAAGAGCTAACCAAAACATTTAAGATGATTTCAAATAGAAAAACCCTGTAGCCTCCATAGATTAAACGAAAGTATTTCAGCGCTTTAACCCTTTCAAGCCTGAATTTACCATTGTCATCTTTAAGCCGCGAATTGCTGCCGCAATTCTCGACTTGTAGTGGATGAAGATGATTTGATGTGGGTGGGAAATTAAAGAAAATTGCCATGTATTGGTAAATCAATTTCAAGGAAATTTTCATCATAAAACCCTCAGTTGTAGGAAAATTAAGTCTGTTCACAGTGATGTAATATGATGCTTAAATGCATCGTGAGGGCTTAAAGGGTTATGGGTTAAAGGCCTATCAAGTTCCGTTCTCCAGCTGAAATGAAATGAAATGAATCGGGCTTTAGGCCACATTTGTGCACATATAGGCTAAACTGGGCCAGGAGAACCTCCTGAGGATGGTGAGATGATTGAGATGACACTGTCCTCCAGACACAGGATTCGAAATTCGAGCCCTGGCGGTCTGAGGCCGAGCACGCTACCTCTCGGTCACGGAGGCTCCCCACAATACTAACTTTCACACGTGGATGGGGAAGAAACAATTTTGTTTCTCTCAAACCGCCGAGATTCTCCAGCTGAAACACTGACAAAAATTAACGCATTTGCCATTTCAAATTAAATGATTTACATTTCACCCCTTAAAATACTGTTATAAAATCGCATCAGTATTATAGGATACATACCTGCCAATAGCAGATGATTTGTGTTATGATCACATTCAAAGTCATTGGAGTTTTAAACATCATCTACAGGGGCGGATTTAGACCGGGTTCACAGGGTTCTGGAACCCTGTCAGCGTTTTGAAATCTAACAAATTACAGGTTTGAGACCAAAAAAACCGGTAAATTTATTGATTTTTGAGCTCTACAAGTGCAAACTGGTTGTCATTGGGGACCTACTATTGCATAACATACACACCACCCTTTGTTTCCAAAGACTTCAATACATTAAATACACTTAGCTTTGAAGGCGCTACACATTGAAATTGTGGTACGT